>OY856188.1:282847567-282849829 GCA_963693315.1 Diogma glabrata
TATTTTCACATATATGCAAACTACTATTTCGAAAATTAAAAAATATTTTCAAAGTGTATGTAACATAGATATTTTTTGGTTATTTTATTTTATTAGCATGGCAGAAAAGTTCGAATGCATATTTAAAATGATAATTTTTGAGCTAAATGACAAAATTTTTTTCAACAAAAAGATGCTTTTCCTTCTTGTGTTTGTTGGTCTCAGTTTAAACTACGCTTTGGGAAAAAAATCCTGGAAACAATTTTTTTTAAATCTTTGATACAACTGGAAACTTTCAGAAAACCAAATTAAAAGAATGTGTAACAAGCTTAAGAAACATCGAATGGCAGAAGTTAGAGTTATAAATAAACTTTTTTTCAGAACTCTTCCTCGTTTTTTCCAATAACAAAAGATTATATCTAAAAGTTTAACACATTTAAACGAAGGTTCCACAAACATTTATCCAAAAGGGTGAAAAATATATGCTTGAGATGTTGTCATTTTAACAATTTATTATTATTTTTGAAGATGGTGTATTGTTGGTGGATAACATTGTTTTATTTTCGCTGTGTCCCTCTGGATTGATCCAAATGTTAATTGTTTAACCCAAATAGCCCTTGAAACCGACAAATTAGGTTCTAGAATCAAGAAGACTCTCCCTTCCCCATAGACCACCGTTTTTGTACAACCTTCTAGAAAGTAATACCATGATATTATATTACCAACATATGTAACGTTTCCAATCTTCAAGCATTGCTGAAAAACGCTTAATAATAAATAATTTTTTGTTGAAAGAGGTTGCACGTGCTATGAAACTTTCCAAAACAATTTTTTCTGTTAAAATTTGAAAACATATTTGACTAAAAAGCTTTTTGTAATAATATTTTCCAGAAATGGCATTTTTCAATATAAAAATGTAAATTAAATAAAAAGAATAATTTGCTTGTTTTTCCTATGGTATTCTATTCCAACTACAACATTTTTATTAATTTAAATACTTCTAGCAACGTTTATTTTCAATAATGTTAAAACAAATACCTATGAAACCATTCGCCGCACATTTTAACCACCAAAAGCTTTTGTTTTGTTTAAACTTTTACATAACTCAAGAAAATGGTTTAGTTTTGTGAAATTGTTACAAAAGCACTTGAAAGCTTCGTCTTGTTCGTAGAAAATTAAAATTGTTTGTACATATACATATACATATATGATTCTATTTTATTTCTTTTTCAATTTTATTTTATATTTATTTATTAAACTTGAATTTGATTTTATTTCACTTATTTAATTTTGATATTTGTATTTACAAGATATCATTTTCAAAACAATAGCTCCTTTATAAAACGTCTTGTTTAAGTAGAATATGGTGTGTGGTGAACTTACGCAAAAGTGGTAAGGAAGGGGGCGTGTATATATTTTGTTGGTTATTAAACATATGATTTTTTTTATATACATAATTAACAGACAAGTAAAAATATTTCTGAAGTATCTCATGCCCAAAAACTAAGCATTTAGTGCCTATATGAAGCCATAATAAAATGTTGTATGTTTTGGCTAAGACTTAGGTCTCACAACAACATCAAAGAGTTCGTGTGTTAAACCTCAACCCTCAATCCGTACACGAACAGTTAATGTTACATGTACAAACAACGGAATAGATCATAAATCACCCTTATGTGTGTTTTGAGTTTTCACATCACATCAACAAACAAAATGTTATAACTTCATCATGATCAAAACAATATACCAATAACATCTTCATAAAAAATGCTATAGCAACAAAAAACTTGTTGCCCCAATTGTTCAATTCCTTATTAAAATTCTTAGAAAACAACATTTTTTTAAAAATATTTATTCATAAAGATTCCAAATGTTCCTCGTTCCTCGTTCCCAAAATAAAAATAAAATATTTTACTTTCTGATTACTGTAAATAAATTGATTTATTCATTTCAAGTTGAAAACAAGAAATTGCTATCACATTCTTTGAATCGATTCGATAATATCCTCAAAATCGCTTGTTTGAATGACCTTTAAAACCACATTGATTATTCGTCTTTTGTTTTTTGTGTGTAAGTAAAATTTTTAAAACGCAAAAACCACATTTCTCTCGCAATCTGGATATTAGTGTGGGTTATTATTGGTCGATTTATGATTTTTGTTTTTATAACTTTTTCTGGGATCATCATAAAATTATGTCGTTTAACTTTTATTCGTCTACAAGAAAATATATTAAAATTGTGTAAATTTCAAATTAAAAATATTATATTATGGAACACAGGATA